>CM069162.1:1437969-1470469 GCA_035221665.1 Okamejei kenojei
GGATGAGGAACAACAAAGGATATCTAACCCAGAGATTGGTCTTCTGTCCTCCCTGCCCGGCACCACAGGCTTGACAGTGAATGTGAATTAGGTCAATTGTGGTAAAATTGTTTTTGCATTATGCAAATCATGGAATAGTACAACACAGGAACGGGTCCTTCGGCCACAATGTTAGTGCCTGTCCACAAGCCTCTACAAGCTACTATCGTATTGGCCTCCACCACCATCCCTGGCTATGCATTAAAAGCCTCTCTGTATAAAAAACCTGGCCTGCAAATCTCCATTAAACCTTCCTCCTCTCACCTTATAGCTATGCCCTCTAGTAGACCAAACTGCACACAATGAAGATTTTCTTTTAATGTAAACCAGCATCTGTAGTTCTTTGTGTCTCTCTCTTGAAAACCTTAAATGTGGAGAGGATAGACCTTATTTTCTGTATGACATTAGGCTTTTAAACTGTGGCTCAGTTGGGAACACATGAGGATGTTGCCAGGAGTCAAAGGGTTGAGCTACAGGGAGAGATTGTGCAGGCTTGGACTTTATTCCTTGGAGTTTAGGAGGCTGTGGAGTGAACTTATAAGTTTATTAAAACATGAGTGGAATAGCCATTGTGAATGTACAGAGTCTTTTTTTCCCAGGGTAGACATGAGAGGGGAAAGATTTAATATGAAGCTGGGGCAACTTTTTCCACACAGACGGTGATGGATATATAGAACACACTGCCAGAAGAGGAAGTTGAGGCAGGTACAATAAACATAATTTACAAGACATTTGGTCAGGTACATGGATAGGAGAGGGATATGGGTCAAATGCAAGCAAATGATGGGGCATTGTGGTTAGCATGGATGAGTTGGGCTGAAGGGCCCGTTTTCATGCTATGACTCTTGTATTTGAGTTGAGGGTGTTTCCTCTGCAGTCCTGAATAAGTGCTGCTGCGTCAGAGGTAATGCATTTTGTTGAGGGCCTATCTGCTCACTTCAGTCCATATAAAATTTCTTCGGTATTAGTTTGAAAAAGTATTTTCCATGAAATATAGAAACAAGAGGAAGCATTTGGTCTCTAGAACCCATTTTGCCTCATTAGGATATCACAGCTGATAAGTGAATTGATACATATCATGTCATAGTTTTTCCTCATCATCATCTGGTAATTTAATATTTACAAATCGACCTCACCTGGTGTCATTGGCACACTTAGATATACAGTTTACTATGTTCTGAAAACAAACAGAATGGGTCCTGAATCAAGAGAATATTGCAAGGTTACAACCAGATATCCGTTATCTTATCAATGAATTCCTTTAAAACTCTGCAATGAACCCACTTGTTGTGAGATTAGTTCTATTTGTTCTATTTACCGTCTTTTATGTTTGTTCTATTTCAAATTCCTTTGAGTAAATATTACGAATAACTTCTCCTGGACCACCAATATTGAAGCAACGACCAAGAAAGCACACCAACGCCTCTACTTCCTTAGAAGGCTTAGGAAGTTTGACATGTACGTACTACTCTCACCAACTTTGACAGATGCACCATAGGAAGCATTTTATCAGGATGCATCACAGCTTAGTTTGGAAATGGCAGCGAATTTTGGCTGCAGCCCAGACCATCACACAAACCAACCTCCCTTTTACTGACACTTATACTTCACGATGCCTCAGCAATGCCAGCAGCATAATCAAGGACAAGTCACACCCTCTACTCCCTTAAAGGCTTAGAAACATAAAAAACATAGAAAATAGGTGCAGGAGTAGGCCATTCGGCCCTTCGAGCCTGCACCGCCATTCAATATGATCATGGCTGATCATCCAACTCAGTATCCTGTACCTGGAATTAGGAATTTCAGCATGTCCCCATTAACTCTTAACAACTTCTATAGACGCGCCGTTGGGAGTATTTTAACAGGATGCATCACAACTTGGTTTGGGAACAGTTCTATCCAAGACGGCAATAAATTGCAGCGAATTGTGGATACAGCCCAGACCATCACACAAACCAACCTCCCTCCCATTCATTCCATTTATTCCTCACGCTGCCTCGGCAAGGTCAGCAGCATAATCATGGATGCACCCTGGCCACTCTCTCTTCTTCCCTCTCCCATTGGGCAAAAGTTATAGAAGTGTGAAAACGCACACCTCCAGATTCAGGGACAGTTTCTTCCTATTGTTATCAGACAATTGAACCATCCTACCATAACCAGCGAACAATCCTGAACTACTATCCCCCTCATTTGGAGACCATCGGACTATCTTTGATCAGACTTTACTGGCTTTATCTTGCACTAAACATTATTCCTTTACCATGTATCTGTATACTGTGAATGGCTCGATTGTAATCATGTATTGTCTTTCCGCTGACTGCTTCAATTGCCTCAGTACATGTGACAATAAATTAAACTAAACTCAATTTAATCCCACTATTTTCTTCAACACTATTATTTTGGTGATATTAATTTTGGTGCTAGTTCTTGATCTATAATAGAAAATGAGCAAATAGTGGAATATTAAACTATGGTATTGCAATCCCAGTACCTCAGTTTTCAGATTATGCCAATGTTCGAGTTCACCTACTTTTTTCTGAAGGACTAATTTTTGTGTTGATTTTGGTATCTCTGGCAAATGTATTTTCATATATCATTTAGGTAGCTGTTGTCACGTGCTCTGTCTTTTTTTCTGTTCTTTCCCAATGCCTGCATTTGAACTAGGTTTTTGCTTTTTCGTATATTTGTAACATTAGGCTATTCAACGCCTTGACCTACTTCACGATTTAATGTCATCATGGTTGAACCAACATTCCTAAATTCTGCTTTTCTTTCTTGTTCCTAGGGTAGCTGGAAGATCTGCTGCCTCAGAGACCCTGGTTCCATCTTGGTCTTGGGTGGTGCCTGTGTGGAGTTTGCATATTCTTCTTCCACATCCCTAAGATATGAGTTTGTTGGTTAATGGGTCTCTGTAAATTGCCCCTCATGTGTAGGGAGTGGATCTGAAATTGTAATAACATAGAACTTGTGTGAACGGGTTATCAATGGTCGTTATGGATTTAGTGGGCCGAGGAGTCCTATTTTACTTCGGAGTCACATGAGTGACTATGTGAAGAAGCCCCGCCTGGCGCTAGAACGGCATTACGTCGACGCTGACGGCAGAAGCAAAGCTGCAGAGCGCAGCTCCTCGCAGCGGCCGGAACGGACCGCAGGTAAGTGCAAGGAAAATAGGGGACCTTCTTAAAAATACGTTACGCTGGTAGAACCAGCAAAAGTGAAAGTAAAAATTCAAAATCAGAGTCACGCTGGCGTACTGATTTAGCCAGATAATTAAAATGAAAAATGGAGAAGTTTCAAAGGAAAATTTTGCGGGTAAAAAGATCGTCCCGGGGAGAAGCTAAAGAGTCGGGACAAGAGATTAGTGCGAATCCGGTTCCGATACCGGTGGCCACTGATTCACCCGTTAGTGAGACTATAATATCTCCAGAAATACAAACCACGGAGGAAAATGTTCCTAGAAAAAGTAAAAAGAAATCCGCGAGGCCCGTGGTTTCTGATGATGACTCTGATAATGAAAGTCCTCCGGATAATAAAGCTATATGGCTTAAAATTGAACATATGGAGAAAGTGCTCCAAAATATTATGAGACAAGGGTCAAAGTACCCAGAAATTTCCCAAAATGACCCTGAAGGGTTTGAATATCCAGAATATGGCTATGTGCCAAATTGGGAATTTGAAACTCCAGACCCAGGAACAAGGGTGGAGGAAGTCTCATTGGATATAATTCCAGGTGTATCAGGGCTGCAAAAGTCAGACCCTGCAAGTGGTGATGTGGATTATGAGTGCACACCACAAATAAAAAAGAAGAGGCCATATGTGCCTGATATGGCAAATGATTTTGTTATACCTGAAGGAAGTGGTGAGGCTATGGAAGAAAACCTAGCTGCCAGTATTAATTATATGGTATCTCACCAACTTCAAGATTCTGTGATGGTTGAAACAGCAGAATTATATAAAACACCGGAAAATTGCACCACATTGAAGGTACCTACGGTTAATCCGTCTATATGGACACCTATGACTCCAGGCATGAGAGGACAAGAAATAAGATTTCAAAGAATCCTCAAACTGATTTCAGCTGCCATTACTGCTTTTGGAAGGCAAATGGAAGGGTCGGAAATGGTTAAAATCCAAAAAGATACTTTGGGCTTATTGTGCAATTCCTTTTATGAAATTAATTGTATGAGGAAAATTGTGATTCGGCCCATATTTCATCCAAGGTTTGCAGGTCTGTGTCGATCAAGTGGTGTTCAAACTCCTGGTTATCTATTTGGAGAGAACCTGCCTAAACAAATAAGAGAAATGGATGAAGAGGCTAAATCTATTAGCCACATGAGACCTTTCGTTTTTGGACAAAAAAGGTATTTTTCGTCAAGGAGGGGATTTAATTTTGGAAACAGAGGCAGGAATATGATAAGAAAATATTACCATCGACACAGCCTAATGTTCACCCGTATACGGGGAGAAGGAGACCACCACGTACATATGGAGAGGTACAAAAAATTTATTCTATTCTTAAAGAAACTGTGGACAAATCTCCAGTTGGAGGGAGATTACAAATGTTTTATGATGAATGGCTAGCCATCACATCTGATCGGTTTATTTTACAAACAGTTTCAGGAGCTACTATAACATTTAAAGAAGGTGTTAATTCTCCGGTACAAAATAAACCTGCTTATGGTTTCATGTTTTCTGCTATTGAAGAAGCAGAAATTAATGTGGAAATTGACAAATTGTTTAAAAAAGGTGTTATTGAAAAAACTGTTGAACATAAACATCAATTTGTGTCAAATATCTTTCCAAGAAGTAAAAAAAATGGTGGTTGCAGAATTATTCTAGACCTTAGGAACTTTAATACATTTGTCGAGTATAAACATTTTAAGATGGAAACGTTCAACACTACAAGACATTTGATATCAGCAGGTTGTTATATGGCTACAATTGATTTAAAGGATGCGTACTATTCAGTACCAATACATCAATTTTTTCGAAGGTATTTAAAATTTAATTGGCTGGGACAGCTGTGGCAATTTAAAGCTTCACCAAATGGGTTAAGTTCAGCTCCCAGGCTCTTCACAAAGCTGTTGAAACCAGCTTTAGCATAATTAAGAGCACAAAAGCACATCATTATGGCTTATCTGGATGACATTTTAATTATCAGTAGTAATCAGGAATCAGCTGGAAAATCAGTTTCAGCAACTAAAACCTTATTTGAGAAGTTAAGTTTCTTGATTCATCCAATTAAGTCATATAACAATAACCATATAACAATTACAGCACGGAAACAGGCCCTCTCGGCCCTTCCAGTCCGTGCCGACCATTTGTTTTCCCCTAGTCCCATCTACCTGCACTCAGACCATACCCCTCCATTCCCTTCACGTCCATATACCTATCCACTTTACTCTTAAATGTTAAAATCGATTCCGCCTCCACCACTTCTGCTGGAAGCTCATTCCACACAGCCACCACCCTCTGAGTAAAGAAGTTCCCCCTCACGTTACCCCGAAACCTCTGTCCCTTAATTCTCATGTCAT
Organism: Okamejei kenojei; assembly: GCA_035221665.1. NCBI lineage: Eukaryota > Metazoa > Chordata > Chondrichthyes > Rajiformes > Rajidae > Okamejei > Okamejei kenojei. Next base: position 1,443,543 of record CM069162.1, read on the forward strand.
GCCCTCTTGTTTGAATCTTCCCTACCCTCAATGGGAAAAACGTATCCACGTCAACTCTGTCTATCCCTTTCATCATTTTAAAGACCTCAATCAAGTCCCCCCTTAACCTTCTGCGCTCCAAAGAATAAAGACCTAACTTGTTCAACCTTTCTCTGTAACATAGTTGCTGGAACCCTGGCAATATTCTAGTAAATCTCCTCTGTACTCTCTCTATTTTGTTGACATCCTTCCTATAACTAGGCGACCAAAATCGTACACCATACTCCAGAATTGGTCTTACCAATGCCTTGTACAATTTTAACATTACTTCCCTACTCCTATATTCAATGCTCTGATTTATAAAGGCCAGCACACCAAAGGCTTTCTTTACCACCCTATCTACATGCGATTCCACCTTCAGGGAACTATGCACAGTTATTCCTAGATCCCTCTGTTCCACAGCATTCCTCAATTCCCTACCATTTACTATATAAGTCCCAGCTGCAGCCAGCACAGTCAATTAACTATTTGGGGTTTGTGATTAACTCAGTTACTATGGGGTCTGAAGAAGGGTCTTGGCCCGAAACGTCGCCTATCTCCTTCGCTCCTTAGATGCTGCTGCACCCGCTGAGTTTCTCCAGCTTTTTGTGTACCCTCGATTCTCCAGCATCTGCAGTTCCTTCTTTAATACTATGTTAGTAACTTTGCCAACAGATAAGATTGATGATATTTTAATGGTCTGTAGGGGTCTCATTCACAAACCTTATCCCTCCATCCGGGAAGTAGCAAAGGTTATTGGAAAACTAGTAGCAGCATTTCCTGCAGTAGAATTTGGTCCATTACATTACCAAAACCTTCAAAGGGACAAAATAACAGCTCTAAAAAAGCGAGCAGGCCATTTTGATAGGCCTATGCAATTAACAAAAGAAGCTTTATTGGAATTGCAATAGTGGATTGAAAATGTCCCACAAGCTGTTAAAAACATTTTTAATACAATAGCCTGAAGTATTTTTACAAACAGATGCTAGTGCTCTCGGATGGGGGGCGACAGATACATTTACCAGTTGTGGGGGCAGATGGACTGTCCAAGAAGAAATGTTTCTCCAAACATATGGTATTAACTATTTAGAGTTATTGGGGGCGTTTTATGGATTAAAAGCCTATTGTTCTACAAAAAAGAATCTGCATGTACTGATACAATTAGACAATAAAACAGCTGTTGCATATATTAATCACATGGGTGGAGTCAGATCGGTATCATGTGATTGTCTGGTCCATCAGATATGGCAGTGGTGTATTAAGCACCAAATTTGGATTTCGGCAAATTATATCCCAGGTAAAGACAATGTGGTGGCAGACAATAGATCAAGGGTGTTTAAAGACAACACAGAATGGATGTTGAACCCAGTAATTTTCAGTAAAATTGTGATTCAATATGGGTTACCAGACATTGATCTGTTTGCATCAAGATTAAATCATCAATTGCCTAAGTATGTGTCTTGGGAACCAGATCCAGATGCAGTAGTAGTAGATGCTTTTTCACTACATTGGGGGAATATGTTCTTTTATGCTTTCCCGCCATTTGCTCTGGTTCAGCAATGTCTGAAGAAAATAGAACAAGATTCTGCCACAGGATTATTGGTGATTCCAGATTGGCCGACACAACCATGGTTCCCATTGATGTTAAACATGATTAAAGAGCCATATATGTCAATTCCTAGCAGCAGTGATTTGTTAATAAAACCGGTAACCAAAGAAATTCATCCATTACATGCTTATATGAATTTGTTAATCTGCAGGTTTTGACCAGACCACTACAAGAGCTTGGATTGTCAGATAGAACTATGGATGTTATAGTCGCATCATGGCGAGATAGCACTCAGAGACAATATATGACACATATAAAGAAATGGGACATTTTTTGTAGACAATCAAATATATCTTATCATACTGTGAACATTTCAAACATATTGGAGTTCCTAGCCGAGTTGCATTTTGAACAGCACAAGTTATAGTGCCATTAATAGTGCACGTAGTGCTTTATCATCCTATTTAGGACAAATTTCTGACCAAAAATCAATTAATCACATTTATTTCACAAAATCAATTGGATCACATCCATTAATATCCAGATTTATGAAAGGAATCTTTAACAAAAATAGACCCAAACCAAGATATACAGAAATTTGGGATGTCAGCATTGTACTTACTTTACTTAGGCAATGGACTCCAATCGAAGTTTTATCATTGGAAAAGTTAACATTTAAATTAGTAATGTTAATGACATTGGTTTCAGCACAAATGCTACGTTTAGACTCTATGCATGTGGCTGCAGATAACATTGTGTTTTATGTTTACGATCTGATCAAACAAAGCAGACCAGGGAGAACTGGAGCAAAGGTAATGTTTCAAGCTTACCCTATTGATCCAACGTTGTGTGTAGTTAAACATTTGAATCAATATATAAAAGTTACCAAAACTCTTCGAGGTGATGAAAAAGCATCAATGATTACGCATAAGAAACCACACACAAAAGCTTCGGTACAAACAATTTCAAGGTGGTTAAAATAGGTGTTACTTTTAGCAGGAGTAGACACTGATGTGTTCAAATCTCACTCCACCAGGGCAGCAGCCACGTCCGCGGCGAAGTTACATTTTAGAAACCGCAGGGTGGTGTAAAGAAGAAACTTTTTCAAAGTTCTACAATAAACATGTTCACACAATGACAGGCTTTGGACACGCGGTGTTGGGTTCACTATAATCACCTGCTTTGTTTCACTATCGATTGATATTATTGATTATGTTATCACTTATATCTTTTATCACTTTGTAATGGTTTCCCCAGATGTAAAAAAGAGGGTTATTATATGTTCTTTTATCATTAAAAGATTTATAAAAAGAACTAAAACTGATCTGGTAAAAGGTTATTTACTCATGTATGTGTTGACCTAGCCGGACTGTCGTATGGAATGACTCTACGACATGAAAAACACAGAAGCTTCAAAATCATCACGTAGTCACTCACGTGACTCCGAAGTAAAATAGTAAGATTAAACGAGAACTTACCAGTTCAAAGTTTGATCGTTATTTTATGAGGAGTAACAATGAGGGATTACGTGCCCTCCACTCCCCACCCTCATAAAATAAATGATCATCTGGTAGTTCTAAATCTATGATGAGCCTTACTATCTTACTCCGGCTATTGTGTTCTGTGTTTTTCATGCCGCTGCTTTGAAGTATGCCGTTCTAGCGCCAGGCGGGGCTTCTTCACGTAATCCTTCATCGTTACTCCTCATAAAATAACGATCAAACTTCGAACTGGTAAGTTCTCATTTAATCTTACTATCTTCATTCAATCAATCAAATTCTCCATAACCCGTGCTACCAGACAGCACCCATAGTCAGGATCAAACCTGGGTCTCTAGTGATGTAAGACAGCAACTTTACCACTGCACCACTATGCCACCCTGCTTTGCCACTGTGCCAAACTGGTTATCAAATTAGTTTGGCAGTAGGAGACAGAGGATGATGGTAGAGAGTTTTTATTCGATTGGATTGTAACCAACAGTGCACAACAAGGATTCATGCTGGAACATTTCCTGTTTGCAATTTACGTGGATGACTTGGATGCAGATGAAAGAGGCACCATCAGTATAAAACCAAGATTAGCAACATTGCAGGTAGCCAATAAAATAGTCTTAGGCTGCAGAACGACAGTGATGTATTGGTGAAGTGGACTGAAAAATGGCAGATGAAGTTTAAACTAACAGTCCAAGAAGATACAGCATGAATGCTTTGAAGGCAAATTCAATGCTAGCATTTATATCAACAGGACTGGAATACAAAACCAGAGATGCAATGTTGAGGCTCTATAAGGCGCCGGTCAGGCGGCATTTGGAGTACTGTGAGCAAATTTGGGCCCCATATCTGAGGAAGGGTGTGCTGACTCTAGAGAGTGTCAAGTGGAGGTTTACAAGAATGATTCCAGGAATGAGTAAGTTAGCATATGATGAACGCTTGACAGCACTGGGCCTGTACTCGCTGGAGTTTAGAAGTTTGAGAGGGGACCTCATTGAAACTTACAGAATAATGAAAGGCATAGATAGAGTGGATGTGGAAAGGATTTGGTGGGGGATTCTATGACCAGAGGTCATAGCTTCAGAATTAAAGGGCACTCTCTTAGAAAAGAGGTGAGGAGGAACTTCTTAAGTCAGAGGGATAGTTAATATGTGGAACTCATTGCCTGAGGGCTGTGGAGGCCAGGTCAGTGGCTATTTTTAGGGCAGAGATAGACAAATTCTTGATTATAACGGGTGTCAAGGGTTATGGGGAGATCGCAGGAAAATGGGATTAGTAGGCAGAGATCAGCTAAGATTGAAGGGCGGAGTAGACTCAACAGGCCAAATGGCCTAATTCTACTCCTATAATTTGTGAACGTGATCTTAGAGAATATTGAGGATCAGAGGGACCTTAAAATACATGTCTATAGATCCTTGAAGGTGGCAATGTGGTTTGGAAGACAATTAGGATTATGGCCTTCATTGGTCAGGGCATCACATACAGTAGGAAGATGATGCTTCAACTTTCTGAAGCCTTATTCATCCCTTAGCTGGAGTAGTGCATGCAGTTCTGGTCACTGTGCCATTGGAAGGGTGTGATAGCACTGGAGAAGATGCAGCAGAGATTCACCTGCAGCAGTGATGTTGCCTGGGATGGAGCAGTTCAGTTATGAGGGGAGACAGGAGAAGTTGAGTCTGTTCTGATCACAATGCAGCAGAGGAAGCCAGGAGGGGATATATCTGAGGTATGTAACATTGTGAGGGGTTAAAATACAATAAACTACAGGAAACCTTTCCCCATATTAGAGGCAGATAAAAAACTAGAGAACACCAATTTAGAATGGGGAGAAGAGATTCAGAGGGAATTCGAGGGGAACCTTCTTCACTGAGAGAGTGGTTAGCACCTTTGGCCCAACTTGCCAATACCAACCAAGATGTCCACGTCCGCTCGTCTTACCTGCCTGCATTTTGCCCATCTCACTCTGAACCTTTCCTGTCCATGTTCCTGTCCAAATGTCTTTAACTGTTATTATAGAACCTGCCTCAACTACCTCGTCTGGCAGCTCGTTCTAAACACCCACCACCTTCTGTGTGAAAAAGGTGTCCCTCAGTTTCCTCTCTCATCATAAACATATGTCCTCTAAACCTTGATTCCTCCAATCTGGGTAAATTCACACAATCTATTCCCCTCACAATTTTATACACCTCTATAAGATCACTTCTCAGCCTCCTGTGCTCTAAGGAATAAAATCCTAGCCTGTTTCAAGCTATTGTACACGTCCTCAGGTCCGAGCAACATCCTCATAAACATTCTCTGCATTCTTTCCAGCATAAATACTTCCTTGGCAGGGTGGCCAAAATTGAATGCAATACTCTAAGTGTAACCTTACTAATGACTTATACAACTGTAACATAATGTCACAACTTCTACATTCAATACCCTGTCTGATGACGGCCAATGTACAGAAAGCCTCCTTGACCACCCTGTCTACCTGTGACACCTCTTTCTGGGAACCATGTACCTGCACTCCTGGATCCCTCTACTCTACAACACTCACGCTGCCATTTGCTGTGAAGATCCTGCCCTGGTTTGATTTCTCAAATTGCAAAATCTTGCACTTTCTTTCATCAGCTTTCATAATGACTTCCAGGCTCTCACCTGTCTCTGTCCTACATTGGATGCCAATTTAGTTTAAACACACCCAAGAAGCACTATCAAACCTGCCTGCCAGAATATTGGTTGATAGATGAGATGGAATCACCCTCCAGTTCAGGTAATCCTGTTCTGGTCATCTATGTCCCAGAAGAGATCCCAATGATCCAAAAATCTGAATACCTGCCCCCTGCACCAACTCCTCAGCCACGCATTAATCTGTCCTATCTTCTAGTCGTTACCCTCACTAGCACATGGTATAGAGAAAATTGATCCAGAGATCACTAACCTGGAAGTCCTGCTTTTTAACCTTTTGTCGAACCCCCTATATTCATTTTGCATATGCATATGTGACATCATGTCGAAGGCCTTCTCCTGGTCCGAGCTGACCAGGCAGGTCCACCTCTCTGTTCTGCATGAAGGTGATGGTATCCATGAGCAGCATGAGGCTGCCTGAGATTTTGTCCCTTTTCCTAGCCATGCCTTTTCTGCCAACATGCACAACGACTTTTGGCTGCTCAACCCCCTCAACCCTCGTTGAGAATGTTGTGCAACTTCTCCATGACATCCTGGACCCTTGCATCAGGTAGGCAACACACCATCCTGGAGTCTCAACTGCTGCCACAGAATCTCCTGTCTGTTCCCCAAACTAAAGATGTTCAATGAGATCACAAGTTGAGTTTAGTAAATTATCATGTGTACCGAGGTACAGTGAAAAGCTTTTGTTGTGTGCTAACCAGTCAGATTAAAGACATGATTACAGTCGAGTATAGGATGTGTAGGAAGGAAATGCAGATGCCGGTTTACAGCAAAGACAGACACAAAATGATGAGCAACTCAGCGGGTTAGGTGGCATTCCTGGAGAAAAGGAATAGGTGATGCCTCGGGTTGAGACCACTCCCCAGACCGAGAGTTAGGAGAAAGTTAAACCAGAGGCATGAAAAGGAACAAAGAACAAATGAATGAAAGGTATGAATAGTATATAATGTGGGAGGAGCTGCCTCAAAAAGTCAGCCAGCACCAACAAGGACCTGGCCACATTCTGATTTCACTCCTATATTGGGAGTCTGAAAACCATGACTTCCATTTCATTCTTCCAAACTCTGATAAGTGAAGTCCCAGCAGGTTTATACTTTATTTGTAGTACAATATCCCCATAGCTGGGATCATCTTAGTGAACCTTGACTGATGCACCTTCAATTAAATAGTTTTGCTAACAATCCAGAGATAAGAATCTATTGAAAGCTGTTTGTAAATTTAGCAATGAGTCTCCATGTAGGATCTCATGTACTCATGCAAAAGACCCTTTGGCCCACTGAGTCCATACCAGTTTTATGTTATCCTACTCGCTCATTCACTCCCTGTATATCTGGGCAATTGACAGAGCCCAATTAACCTACAAAACCTGCATGTCTTTGGGAATCGGAGCATCCGGAAGACACCCTCGCAGTCACAGGGATAACGCACAAAATCAACATACTTGGCACACAAGGTCTGGATCAAATCTGGATCTCTGGCACTGTGGGACAGCAGCTCTACAAGGTGCCCCACTGTGTCTCTCTTTGGTCTTAGAATATGTGATTGCCCCCTATAAGACTGAGATGAGAGAGAATTTTGGAGGTTTGTATGTCACAGGTCATAAAGCATCAAAACAAGCCCTTTGACTCAATTTGCCATGCTGACCAAGATGCCCCATCTACACTAGTCCCATCTCCCTGTGCGTGGTACATATTCCTCTAATCCTTTCCTATCCAATTGTCTTTGCATTACTTTTCTAGTGACCTCTGGGTGCAGAGTCATAAGGTCAAAGATTCCCCTACAGCCTTCTAAATGCTGTCAGCGACCCAGTGTTGCAACTTCAACACTCAATACCCTATCTATGACCGCCAATGTGCCGAAAGACTTCTTGACCACCCTGTCTACCTGTGACACCATTTTCAGGGAACTATATACCTTCACTCTTTGATCCGTTTGCTCTACAACACTCCTGCGGGTTCTGCGATGTGTAGGTGATTCAAGTGCTCATTTAGACACTTCTTGAACCAGCGACTCAGCTTCAACCACTTTCTTTCAAATATTGCTGGTCCAAGCATGAATTATGATAATAGAATCAAACCCTCAATAACCTTTCAAATTGATGTGGGATGTTCCTTTATTCTGGATCCAAGTGAATGTCATTCCATTTAGGGTTTTCTCTTCTGCCTATATGGATTCTATCTGTCTTCCCAAATATAGAATCCTCTGCAAGTATCACTGGTTCAGCCTAATATTGTATCGCCAACTGGGTCAAATCTGGTCTGGGACCAGTGATTTGAACCTGTGCCATACTTGGCAAGAAATTCTCAGGCAGCCTCATGCTGCTCAGGGATACCATCACCTTCATGCAGAACAGAGAGGTGGACCTGCCTGGTCAGCTCAGACCAGGAGAAGGCCTTCAACATGATGTCACATATGCACATGATGGACATGCTCTACTACTTTGGGAAGGAAATCAGGAAATAGAGCCAACTGTGTAGGAAGGAACTGCAGGTGGACACAAAAAGCTGGAGTAACTCAGCAGAGCTGGAGCATCTCTGGAGAGAAGGAATGGGCGACGTTCTGGGTCGTGTCCTTCTTCAGACAGACCCAACTGCTCTACACAGCTATCTGTAGTGCAGTTGAAAACAGTAGGTGGGAAACAAATAGCTTCCCCATCAGGTTAAGAGTCAGGCAAGGTTGCCCACTCCCCCTTGTTTTGTTTGTGTACTGTTAAGACCGTTTTCCCTGTATAACTCCCCAGGGCCCGATGGTCTGCATCCCAGGGTACTTAAGGAAGTGGCTCTAGAAATTGTGGACACATTGGTGTTCATTTTCCAATGTTCTATAGATTCAGGATCAGTTCCTGTGGATTGGAGGGTAGCTAATGTTATCCCACTTTAAAAGAACACAGGAGAGAGAAAACAGGGAATTGTAGACCAGTTAGCCTGACATTGGTGGTAGGGAATATGCTGGACATGAAACATGATATAGCGGCACATTTGGATAGAAGTAACAGGATCGGTCCAAGTCAGCATGGATTTAGGAAGGGGAAATCAAGCTTGACTAATCTTCTGGAATTTTTTGAGGATGTAGCTATGAAAATTTACAAGGGAGAGCCAGTTTGCCATGTTTACATTGAATGGTGGTGCTGGCTCGAAGGTACATATTCCTCTAATCCTTTCCTATCCAATTGTCTTTGCATTACTTTTCTAGTGACCTCTGGGTGCAGAGTCATAAGGTCACTAGAAACTAGGTGCAGGGAGATGGGACTAGTGTAGATGGGGCATCTTGGTCCTGCATCTATTGTCTATTGTCTATTTTCTGAATCTATCAGGAAGGACAAGAGCATAAGAGGGTTGACATTGCCAGGTAGTGGGGGTAGTCTGACCGAAACCTCCCTGTACATGGATGATGTTGCCATGAGACTAGAATGAGGAAGAACAAATGCAATTATTGGGGAAGTCCAGAACAAGGCGGTCACAGTTTAAGGATAAGGGGGAAATCTTTTAGGACCGAGATGAGAAAAACATTTTTCACACAGAGAGTGGTGAGTCTCTGGAATTCTCTGCCACAGAAGGTAGTTGAGGCCAGTTCATTGGCTATATTTAAGAGGGAGTTAGATGTGGCCCTTGTGGCAAAAGGGATCAGGAGGATGGAGAGAAGGCAGGTACAGGATACTGAGTAGAATGATCAGCCATGATCATATTGAATGGCGGTGCAGGCTCAAAGGGCCTCCTGCACCTAGTTTCTATGTTTCTAAATAAAATTTATTTTTGGAAAAAAAATCTTTTGACATGAGTTGTTCATGTTGAGCACATCCAAATCCAGTTTCAATAATTGCATTTGTCCTTCCTCATTCTAGTCTCACTGCATATCCAGCATATTTGATAATTATCAGACTACTGACGACTCTTATATGCTGTGGGTGTAATCACCATCGCTCAACCTACCTGGTGTGGCCCTTGTTCTTCCTTCACATTTACTTTCTCTGCTTTGTAACTATATTCTGCTCGCTGGTTGTTATTCTCTTTGCAACACCTGTTGTGATTGACTTGATTATAATCACGTTTAGTTTCATTTGACCAGATAGCCCAGAAACAATATTTTCATTGTATCGCCATACACGTGACAATGAAAAAACAATATAAATACCAATCTTTCCTACATTACTGAATTTAACTTCAATGCAAAAATGAGTCACAAAAAAATTAACAAATGGCACATCCTTCTCTTATAATGAAGTTGCAACACTGCCCACAGTGAACAATGTCACCAACCACTTCAGTGGCAGAAAGGTTGGAAACAAAGCCCAGAATACAACCTAATGCAAAATTAGACTTAAGTCCAGGATATTTCTGGCAGGTTTCCGATGTCCAACATTTTATTGCTTTTACGCAGCATCCTCCTCAGTAGCCTGCCCCATTGATGCCCTTTTCCGAGTTTTCTGCAACGTCATCGAGCCATACAGCGCAGAATCAGGCCTTTCGGCCTAACTCGTCCATGCCGATCAAGGTGCCCTATCTAAGCTAGTCCGATTTGCCTGCGTTTGGCCCATATTCCTATTATAGTACCTGCCTCAACTAATTCCTCTAGCAGCTCATTCCATATACCCTCAACCAACTGAATGAAAAAGTTGCTCCCTGGGTCTATGTCCTCTGGTTCTTGATTTCCCTACTCTGGGTAAAAGAGTGTGTATTTAAACCATCTATTACCTTTATGATTTTATACACCTCAACAACATCAACCCTCAGCTGCCTGTGCTCCAAGGAATAAAACATTTGTGTCTATCTTCTGAATAAATTCCTAGCCTGCTCCAACCTTTCCCGAAAACAAGCACTCAAGTCCTGGAAACATCATCTTAAATCTGCTCTACACATTTTCTGGTGTAATGACATTCTTCTTATGGCAGGGTGACCAAAACTGAACATAATACTCCAAATGCGGCCTCACCAATATCTTCTACAACTGAAACATAATGTCCGAACTTCTACACTCAATAAGTTGACTGATAAAGGCTAATGTACCAAAAGTCTTCCCTATCCTCCTGTGACCCCATTTTCAGTGAACAATGTACTGGTACTTCTAGATCCCTCTGCCCTTCATGCATCCCAGGGCCCTGCCATTCACTATGCAGGTCCTGCCCTAGTTTGGCTTCCCATAATGCAACACCTTCTACATAGGCATTAAGTTCCATTAGCCATTCCTCAGCCTACGTGCCTAGCTGATTAACATCCTGCTGTAATTTTTGATAACCATCTTCACTGACAACTTAACTGGCATCAGCAATCTTACTTACCCTGCCTTGTACATTCTCACTCAAATCCTTGAAATAAATCACAAACAGCCATGGATCCAGCACCAATCCCTAAGGCACATCACTAGTCACAGGCCTCCATTCTGAAACATAATCATCCTCTGCTTCCTTCCATGAAGACTATTTTGTATCCAGTCAGCTAATTCTCTCTAGATCCCATGCGATATAACTTTGTAGAGGAGAGTACCATGCGGAACCTTATCAACGGCCTTGCTTACATACATATAGACTGTGTCAATGCTCATAAACCAATCTTCTTGGTTAATTCTTCAAAAAACACAATCGACTTCACGTGACACGATCTCCCACTTACAAAAACATGCAGATATCCCAAATCAGCCCCTGTCTATTCAAATGCACATATATTTTCTCTCAGAATTCTCTCCAGTAACTTACCTACTGCAGATGTTAGGCTCACTAGGTTCCCAGGGTTTTCCTTTCAGCCCTTTTTAAATTAGAGGCAAAACCCTCCAGTCATCAGGCACCTCCCCATTGTCTAATGATAATTCATATATTTCAGTCAGGGCTGCAATTTATCTAGCTTTCCACAGTGTCCTTAGATATATCTGATCAGACCCGGGAAATTTATCTACCTTCATATAACTTAGGACATCCAGCATATGGTGTCTGTAATATGGACTGTCTTCAAGACATCTCCATTATTTCACATTCTCTGACCTTCATGTTTGTCTCCACAGTAGAAATAAATTGATTGTGCCAATTTCCTGCGACCACACATAGATGACTGCTTTCATTCTGAGTGGCCGTATTCTCCCTCAACTTACCTTCTTCCCCCTAATGGACATAAAATCTCTTTTGATTGTCTTTAATTTTATCTCCTGCCCTCTTTTTGCCTCCTGATTTATTCTCCTCAGTAGCTAAACTCCTTCAGGAATACGCTCGATCCCAGCTGCCCATACCTGGCTCATGCCTCATTTTTTTCCTGACCAGAGCCCCAATGCCGACCCCTTCTCTCTTCCAACTTTCGGTCTTGCTGATGCTGCCTGACCTGCTGAGTTACACCAGCATTTTGTGTCTTTCTTCCTTACTCCCACCTGCCTTGCCCTTCAGTCTAACAGGAACATGCATGCCTTGAACTCCCATTATCACACTTCTAAAAGCATCCCACTTTCCAGACATCCCTTTTGCCCGCAAACATGCTCTAATCAACTTTAGCAGGCCCCTGTCTAATACCAGACAAGATTGCCGCTGTCTAATACCCCCAAATCAGAACTTTAACGGGTGAGTCCGCCCTGTCTTTATCCATAACTATTTTAAAGCTAATTAAACTGTGGTTGCTGGCCCCAAAAGTGTTCACATGTGAGACCAATGGTGAACTAGTATTTGCACTATAATATCGCTCATCCCAGACCAGAGGCTGTTTATGCCCAGTCTCCCATCACATGTAGATCCTGCCACTGTGGTATCCTGTAACCTACAGTATGCACAGCATCAATATTTGACCTGGTGCCTAACTGGAGCTTTTGCAGATCTGAAATGAAGAAGGAACAAAGATTATCATGAGCTATCAAGGGAGAAGAATATTTGACAATAAATGTCACGTTACCCATTTGATAACTCTGGTTAATCTGAGCAAATAGGAGCAATGTATCAATTTATGAGCTGTGGCTATGAAGTGTGTAGCACTGATACTGTAAAGGGCCTGTCCCACTAGGCGATTTTTATTAGGCGACTGCCGGCGACTGTCATAGTCGGATCAGGTCGCTGAAAAAACGGCAACTGGACTAATGGGGCTGTCCCACTTAGGCGATATTTTAGGCGTCTGCCGGCGACTATGACAAAGGAATTCACTTCAGCATCTAGATGTCAGCACCGGCGACAACCTACATCATCCTGGCGACAACCTATGACAGCACCTACGTCAGGAGAAGACAAACTATGACAAGCCCATGGTTGCTGACTGTCGCCGAAAAGTTTTGAACATTTCAAAAACCAGTGGCGACCAGAAAAACGCTACGACTCTTTGGGCGACTGAGAAAATGATACATTCACCAATGTATCATTTTAAACTACTGCAGTCCATCTCATTAAGATATTTCCAGAGTGGTATTAGGTTGGCAGCTGCCGAAATTAGGCACTGACAGATTGGGAACATCTTTGTAATCTTTTTCACAAGATAAGTAGTATGCAACTTGGAAGGAAACTTTCAGAAGGTTCCTTTTAATCTGGTAGGAAGGGATTGATGTTGAACTAGCCTCAGAGAATTGATGCAACATAATTAGTCCCGCTCCTCCACCCTTGTGCTTCTTTTGAGTGTAGGACGGAGCTGCAGACACTGGTTTACACTGAAGATAGACACAAAATTATGGAATAACTCAGCAGGATAGGCAGCATCTCTGTATAGGAGGAATGGGTGATGTTTCGGGTCGAGGCCCTTCTTCAGACCCTTCTATCCAGAGATGCTGACATATCTTTTGAGTGCTCTGGAATTCAGTTTCTCAGATTATACTTCACAAAACTACAGATCTGGAGACGGAAAAGATCAAGGGGCGCCCTCTTCTTGTCAACTGTGAGCATGACAGGGCTGCCCAACAGCACCTCATATTCCACTTGGATGGTTCACACCCCAACCATATGAACATTCAATTCTCCAATTTTAGGTAACTAACCAAACTCCTCCCCATCTTTTCACCCACTGCTACGTCACCTAAACTTGCACCTATTTCTCTCCTCCCCCTCCCCTTCCACTTACATTTGAGTTCAATCAATGAGTTCTACTGCAGGTTTGACAAGCAGAAACGTAACCCTGGTACCCCCCCCCCCCCCCCAACCAACAGAGACAGACCCCAGTCTGCAAAGACTGGACCCTTCTACACTGACCCCTCTCCAATCACCACTTCACACCCAATTACCCATCCCCTCTGTGCTGCACAACATCACTTCTCCATCATCAACAATAAAAATAGAGGATGTGGAGAGGCTGCTCACAAGACAGAAAAGTCAGAAATCTCCAGGACTGGACAATGTTTCCCCCTCTACTCTCAAGCTCTGTGCTGACCAACTGGTACAGGTCTATACAGACATCTTCAACCAGTCCCTGCAAACCTGGACTGTCCCTGCCTGCTTCAAAGTCTCCACTATTGACCCTGTAACCAAAAAGGCAAGGAGTACTGATCTGAATGACTATAGGCCTGTTGCACTGACCTCTGTAGTCATGATGACCCTTGAAAGGCTTGTGCTGGCCAAGCTGAAAAATATCACAAACCTCACAAACCCAGCTGGACCCTCTGCAGTTTGCATATCAGGCCAATAGATCTGAGGATGATGTTGTCAACCTGGGCCTACACTTCATCCTCCAGCACCTAGATCACCAAGGGACCTATGTGAGGATTTTGTTTGTTGATTTTAGATCTGCATTCAACACCATTGTGCCAGAGCTACTATACTCCAACTTTCTGAGTTGACTGTGCCTGAACCCCTCTGTCCGTGGATCACCAGCTTCCTGACAGACAGGAAGCAGCATGTGAGGCTGGGAAAGCACATCTTGGACCCGCAAACCCTCAGCATAGGAGCACCGTTCCCTCTCCTCTACTCTCTCTACACCAATGGCTGCACCTTCACTGACTCCTCTGTCAAGCTTCTCAAGTTTGATTGGACTGATCCAGGATGGGGAAGAATTTGCCTACAGACAGGAAGTGACACAGCTGGTGTCCTGGTGCCATCGCAACAACCTGGAGCTCAATGCTCTTAAGACAGTGGAATTGATAGTAAACTTTAGGAGAGCTACCCCTCCCCTCACCCTACTCACCATCAACAACACCACAGTCACATCTGTGCAGTCTTTTCAGTTCCTGGGAACCATCATCTCCAAGGACCTTAAATGGGGGGCTACCACAGTCAAAAAGGCACCACAGAGGATGTACTTCCTGCGTCAGCTGAGAAAGCAAAATCTGCCACAGGCAATGATGGTCAAATTCTATATGGCCATCGTAGAGTCTGTCCTCACCTTCTCCATCATGGTCTGGTTTGGCTCAGCCACCAAGCATGCATGACATCCGGAGGCTGCAGCGAATCGTCCAATCAGCTGAGAAGGTTATTGTCTGCAACCTTTCCTCCATTGATGAACTGTACACTGTAAGGGCCAGGCATGCTGTTATGTCTTGCTGAGTTACTCCAGAACTTTGTTTCTCTTTTTGTACTGCATCTGCAGTTTCTTCTTTCTCCGTTCATTTACCTGTCTATTCCCCTTTTATCAATAGGGGAATCCTGTTAAAAGGGTCTGGTGTAGTAATTTTTCTGATCGCTTGAAATCCTTATCTAACAACATTTTCAATGGAGACTCACGAACTGCAGATGTTGGAATCTTGAGCAAAAGATTAAGTGCTTGGGGAACTTAGAGGTCAGGCATTATCTGTGGAGGGAATGGACAGGTGATGTTTCAGGTCAGGACCATACTTCAAACTGTGGGGGTGGGGAGAAAGCTGAAAAAGAGATGTGGGGCTGGGACATAGCATGGGTGCAGTTTAGTTGGTGGATGGGTGATGAAAGCTAGAGGTAAAAAGGTGACAAAGGGGTATCAGATAAGGAGCGAGGAGGAGTAAAATGTAAAACAAAAGGGAAGGGACAGGTGGAAAGGGACAAGGAGGAGGGTGGGGAGTTAAAATATAAATAGTGGAAGATAGTGTATGAAGGAGAAGAACCTTTGACAAGGTTCTGCTCTTGCATGGGATTCAAGGAGGGATAGATGTCTGGATAGAACATTTGCTTCATGGTAAGAATGATGGAGGGTTGCTTTTCTGCTTGGAGCCTTGTGACTAGTGCTGGGCTTATTGCTATTTGTCATCTATATCAATGATTTGGATGAGAAGGTACAAGGCATGATTAGTAAGGAACTCTATCTCTGTTATATTGTTGACTGCATCGGTGCTACCTCCTGCACCCATGCAGAACTCATGGACTTCATCAACTTTACCACCAATTTCAATCCTGCACTCAAATTTACTTGGACCATCTCCGACACCTCCCTCTCCTTTCTTGATCTCACAGTCTCCGTCACAGGAAATAGTATCGACTATTTGTGGAATTCCCTGCCACAGAGGGCTGTGGAGGCCAAATCACTGGATGGATTTAAGAGAGAGTTAGATAGAGATCTAGGGGCTAGTGGAATCAAGGGATATGGGGAGAAGGCAGGCACGGGTTATTGATTGGGGACGATCAGCCATGATCGCAATGAATGGCCTCCTCCTGCACCTATTTTCTATGTTTCTATGTTTCTATAACTGATGTATATTACAAGCCCACTGACTCCCACAACTATCTCGACCTTCTTCCCACCCTGCTTCTTGCAAAGACTATCCCCTACTCCAAATTCCACCATCTACATCTGCGCCCAAGATGAGGTGTTCCATACTAGGACATCCAAGATATCCTCACTCTTTATGGAACAGGGGTTCCCCTCTCCCATCACAGATGAGGCCCTCACTCATGTCTCCTCAACACCCTGCAGCTCTGCCCTTGCTCCCCCTCCTCCGTCACCACAGAAACAGAGTCCCCTTACCTTCCACCCCATCAGCCATCACATGCAACACATAATCCTCTGAAAATTCCAACACCTCCAACGGGATAACACCACTAGCCACATTTTCCCATTTCCACCCCTTTCCGCCTTCTGCAGAGACCGTTCCCTCCACAACTCCCTGGTTAACTCATGCCTTCCTACCCAAACCACCCCCACCCGAGGAACCTTACCCTGCAACCGCAGAAGATTCAACACCCTGTCCCTATACCTCCTCCCTCGACTCTGTCCAGGGATCCCGACAGTCCTTTCAGGTTAGGCAGAGGTTGCACTTCCTCCAACCGCACCTGCTAAATCCATTGTTCAAGATGTGGAGAGACCAAATGTAGACTCGCTGTACATTGGTGCGACCAAATGTAGACTGGGCGATTGTTTCGCTGAACACCTTCGCTCAGTCTGCCTGAACCTACCTGATCTCCCAGTTGCTGGATACTTTAATTCTCCTTCCCATTTCTACACAGACATTTCTGTCTTCGGTCTCCTCCATTGTCAGAGTGAGTGAGGCTAAACTCAAATTAGAGGAACAGCATCTCAGATTTTGCTTGGGCAGCTTACAGCCCAGTGGTATGAATATTGATTTATCTAACTTCAGGTGGCCCCGGCATTCTCTTTCTCTCTGTCCCTCCCCCACCCAAGTGCACTAGCTTCTCATTTTCACCTAACAGCTAACAATGGCCTGTTTCCTTTATCATCGTTACTTTTTTGAATATATTTTATTCATTTGTTCTATATCTTTCTATCCACCATCTATATCTCTCGTTTCCCTTTCCCCTGACTCTCGGTCTGAAGAAGGGCATCGACCCAAAACATCACCCATTCCTTCTCTCCAGAGATGCTGCCTGTCCAGCTGAGTTACTCCTGCTTTTTGTGCCTAACTATGATTAGTACATTTGCAGATGACAATAAAGTGGGTGGTATTGTACATAGCAAAGATGGTTGCAGCAAAAATTGCAGCAAGATCTTGATCAGTTGGGCAGGTAGGTTGAGAAATGGTTAATGGAGTTTAATACAAAGAAGTGCAATTGCGGCATTTTGTAAAGTCAAACCAAGGCAGAACCTACACAGTGAATGGCAGGGCTCTGGGGTCTCTTGCGGAGCAGAGGGAACTAGGAGTGCAGGTACATAGTTCCTTGAAGGTGGCATCACAATAGATAGGGTGGTCAAGCAGGCTTTTGGTACATTAGCCATCATCAGTCAGAGTATTGAGTATGGAAGTTGGGAGGTCATGTTACAATTGTACAAGTCATTGGTTAGGCCACATTTTGAGTATTATGTTCAGTTTTGTTCACCCTTTCATAGGATGTTGCTAAGCTGGATAGGGTGCAGAAAAGAGTTATAAATATGTTGCCAGGGCTTGAGCTATAGGGAGAGGTTGATCAGCTGGTGCGTTATTCCTTGGAGTGCAGGAGGATGAGGGGAGATCTTCCAGAGGTGTACAAGATCATGGGAGGAATAGATAGAGTAACTGTCTTTTACCCAGAGCAGAGGAATCAAGAACCAGAGAACATAGGTTTAAGGTGAGGGGGGGAAAGGTTTACTAGGAACCCGAGGGGCAACTCTTTTACACAAAGGGGCTGTAGGTATATGGAGCGAGCTGCTTGTGGAGGCAGTTGAGGCAGGTACTAAAACAATGATTAAGAAAAATGTAAATAGGTTTTTGATATGGGCAAAATGCAGGCAGGTGGCACTAGTGTAGATGGGGCATTGTGCATGGGCAAATTTGGCTGTTGGACCTGTTTCCACGCTGTATGACCAGAGATGCCAACCCTAAATTTAGTTCACAGTAACATTCAACCCATTTGTCCGTAACAAATGGGGGTAAATGCATTTCTCTCAGTAACATACTACTCACTTGGGGTTGTTGCCGGCGGCTATGCGCCTGCGCACTGGTGCAGATCAGCGGGCTGCCGGCGGGCGGGTGCGGCACATGCGCACTTGGCAAGGTTGCCGGCGGGTCTGCGCCTGCGCACTGGGTGGGGGTGGGGGTGGGGGGAGGCCCGGTGATGGGGCTGCCGCGAGCGGCCGGCTGGCGGCAAGAAACGTCGCCGTATCGCTGATCGCGCGGGCCGGCGCCGCCCGGGCTCTGGGCCGGGCGTGGCTGCGAGCTGCCGGGCTGGCAAACCGGGGGCACATGGCGCCGGCGTTCACCACGGGAGGAACACCGGCGCGGCGGTGTTCCGTAACAACATGTTTGGCTGCCGGAACACCGTAATATGGTTATTTCGCCGGGACAAAATACGGCGAATCCGGGACACTTGGCACCTCTGTATGACCCTACAACTCTACTCATATTAATTACACATTTTACATCTGACATTTAGATAATTTTGTAAGAATCAGTGGAGGTAATCAGATCTCATTTTAAAGATGCCAAAGGAGAAGTGAGGAGAAAACAAGCTGTAATTGGGGGCAAGGCAACACCCAAAACATAATAGTTTGGGTAGGGAAAGTGCTGGATGGAGTATCCAAGTAGGGAGGTTTCAATAGCAGACAGGGTGTTGCCAGATGTGAGCCAAGTTTTCATCAACTATTACAGTAATTCAATAATATGATTAAGGTCAAGGATAACAAAGGCCTTCCAATACATCAACAAACACTCTGAAGAAAAAATGGTCATGTTGCAGTGATTGTTCTCACAATGTCTGTGTGTAATGTTTAATATAGTCAGTATATTGTGTTATAGACTGGTATTGATTATATAATGCACAGGACAATTTCTATGATACTCTGCAGCCTTTTTCTTTACGTTTAGCTATTAGAGGAACAGGTCTTAAAAAGAATACATTGGAAAGTACAAGATGCAACTAAAATAGTAAGATTAAACGAGAACTTACCAGTTCGAAGTTTGATCGTTATTTTATGAGGAGTTACGATGAGGGATTACGTGAAGAACCCGCCTGGCGCTGGCAAACGGCATACTTCAAAGCAGCGGCATGAAAAACACAGAACACAAAATAGCCGAAGTAACATAGTAAGGCTCATAATAGACTTAGAACTACCAGATGATCATTTATTTTATGAGGGTGGGGAGTGGAGGGCACGTAATCCCTCATCGTAACTCCTCATAAAATAACGATCAAACTTCGAACTGGTAAGTTCTCGTTTAATCTTACTATTTTACTTCGGAGTCACGTGAGTGACTATGTGAAGAGTTTAAAGCTTTCTGTGTTTTTCGTGTCGTAGAATTTATTCCATACGACAGTACGGCTCATTAACACAATAACGAGCGAATAACACATTTTCCCCAAACATTGCCTCAAGTTATGTGATAAATAATTTTCACATTATAAAAAATGAAAATAATGCCCTTTCTATTGAAAAGCAAATTTATCACAAATACCAATTGATATATATTTTTTATGGCATGACAAAGCAACAATTGTAGCGAACCGAACATTGCGTGTCTAAATCTGACACCATGACTGGTTCCTTTATTTTAACAGTAATCTACAGCCTCCTGCGGCCTTGCATCTTTGCTCGAGTGGCTCATCCTGTGCCATTCCTGTGAATGTATTTTCCTCATTAACAGAGTGATTTTCCACCTTTCAGTGTCTAGTTCCTACTGAATGTATCCAATTATTAACCATCTAGAAATACATTCCTCTATAACCATCAGTTTTACTGAACCCAATGTGGTTTTTGTGTGTAATAAGCAGTCTCATTGCCACAGACTCTTACCTACTGCAACATTTTCATCAATGTTCACACACACACACACACACACACACACACACAACTTAAAGCCAGCAGGATGTGCTTATAGGTTTACCTTGGTTTTGTTTTCAGGTCTTCTTGGCGTGCTTTGTTTGGTAGATTCATAAACATATATGATAATGCAATTTGTATCCACATGCCATTATAACGTAACATTTGCAATGTTTGCACTCTTATATTGATACTAAAGTTATCAGAATTATTATCAGAGTTATCAGAATTATTATTTTCAATGTTTAAGTTTTTTGAATCATAGATAGAGTTAAAGTTTCTTAAGGCATTTCAAGATTTTTTATCTCCTGCCTTTATATTTTTTACAATTTTGGACAGATTATATATACATATACCCATATCTATATCTATATCTATATCTATATATATATATATATATATATATATATATATATATATATATATAATATATATACATATACACACACACATATATATATTTTATTAACATTTACATATATATCCCTTTCCATATTGGGATATTATGAATGCATCTGATAACTTCTTGGTTAATATATTGTCCGTTTATAAGACGGTAACACTCTGAGCCCTATAATTGGCTCTATCAATTAGATACTTAGAAAATGCAATCCACAAGGAATTCACATATATCTAAATGAAAAAAATTACTGTATATACAAACCTCCAATTTCTTATAACAAAATATAGTTATTTAGACTTATTTCCGCAAATTGCAGGTATAACACTTCTTTATACATAATTATTTTATTGATATATCGTAATATTGGTTTACATTCATAGACTTCTTTGACCATCAGCTGTTGAGATGGTCTAGTCAACCTGTAGATAGTCAAATTCATATTTTCACTTATGGAGGTTTTTGTACAACAATAAATTACTGCAGGGTTTCTCAACCTGGAGATCCCTGTGGGTGCAGCAGCATCCAAAGAAACAAAGGGAGACAGGCAACGACCTAGGTCGAGACCCCTTTTTTGACTTCAATAAATTACTGCCATTATGAATCATCACTAGCAGTTCAAAATCACACAATATAAATGAACCATAAAGGACCCATATTGGGCCACCAAAATGCCTCTGGCAGTGTCCTGCTACATATTCATCAGACACTGCCCTATTAATCAAAAATGAGGAACACAAAGAATCTTTTCCTCATGTAATTTGGAGAAAAGCATCCACCTTCACTGTTCTTAGATTACCCACAAGAATATTCGAAACATCAGTGATTTAATCTGTATGCAATCAGATTAATCGTAAGTAATCCATATTAATGACAATATGTTTTTCTTCCCAAATTTGTTATCTTCCGATACCATTGTCTCTTCCTTAGAGATAAACAGGTGGACTAAACTTTAAAACATACCACATCTGTTTACTTAGATAATCCCATAATTGTTGTTTGATTTATCTTGTGACCCACAAGAAATATTTAAAATCAGTGATTTAATCTGTATACAACCAGATTAATCGTAAGTATGCAAAATAATGACAATATATTTTCCTCCCAAATTTGACCATAGTTAACATATGCCACAGCCGTGGTATTGTTCATCTTGATACGACATGGACAGTTCCATAATAAAACAATCGATCTTTTTATCCATAACTCCTTATACTTCAACAATTAATACGAATGTTTGGAAAATTCTTAGGACAAACCATTTATGTTTGCCTGGTATAATTGTCTGCAGTCCGCTTAACAAAAAACATATCAATTATTGTTATAAGAATAGATAATATTCTTATCTTTACCCAAACATTCACAGAAGCTGTACATCATCTGTAACACTTGCTTCAGTTGTAATTTATAGTTGAAGCAGCTTATGAACCTTTTTTACATTACTAATAATGATAACGTATCATTTGATATTTTGCATAAGCCTCTTCACAAGGCATACATATTCTATAAGCTTCTGTATTCCTTCTTTTGGAACTTTATTTATATTTTCCCCTAACCTAATGGAGGAACAAAGTATGTCAACAACAATAATACATATTTGTATCATGGAACAATTTTCCCCACTCTTATGGTGCTTAAATTACTTCTGAATTCAGAATAGTAATTTAAAAATATTTTATTAATGCCTGAGTATATGCTTTATGTAATGGGTCAAGTCCTACCTCCCACCAGGTTTGTAATGGCAGGCACTAATTTGCAGCTGCTCTTTATCTCTTCTAATTTAAATGTAATCGAGATAACCCATACCATGTACCTCATTAGTGCAAGTGCTGATCTTTTATCAGTATATTGTTCCTTCAGTGTTCAGTTTAACAACTTGAACTGATTGATTGTTTGGACAAGTTTTAACTTGCACAGCTTGACCCACTTTAATTAATTTCAAGCACCTGTAATATTGATTAACACTTTGTTAATCACAACAGTTTTCCATGTTCTAGATGTTTCTATTTTCTTACACTGTGAAAGTGTAAATAATGATATTATTGTATGGTTTATACCATGAATCTTTACACTAAGGTAATTTTATAATATACATGTACATTCCCCTTCTTTTTTAAAATTTACTTTTGAGTGCAAACCTGAAATCAGTTTTTCCCTTATACAGGTGAACCAATCCTCCTTAGTTATATTAAGTTTTAACCATCATAATACACCTGTAATCCCCCATAATTGGAGATTTCATGACTTATTTTGTAACCAGATGTTTGTACCTCTTCAACGTACATCAAGCCTTCTTTTCCCCAATTATATAGGTTAAGATAAGGCTATGTTTGGATAATACCACTTCTGCCTTTATTTTGATCCATCATCAAATTTTTCATTGGATCATAGTTTTTTTCACCGTAAGATAAAAGATCTTTGTCTTTGTTTTGATCCATAATCAAAATTTTTATTGGATCATAGTTTTCCTTCCCAAAGTTTAAAGATCAGTGGTCTGTTCTTTTGTAATTAATATCTTTGATTTATCATAAGGCAGGTATTCTATAATAATCAGGAGTTTAATATATCCTGATTTGTATTAATCTGCAACCCTATGATGCAGATTCGGTAAATTATATATATTTCTTCCTATTAAGCTCCACAACTAATGGCAATTTATTTTATATTGAAAGTATTACATATTTGTACCATTTTGAAACTTTGAAATTGTATTTCTTATATCTCATATATTTGAGACATGGATATTTATAAATGGATTAACCATTGATATTTAAATAAAACATAAAGTTTTATCGTATTCTTGAAGTTGGTGAGATACCATATAATTAATGTAGGCAGCTAGGTTTTTCCATAGCCTCACCACTTCCTTTAGATATAGCAAAAACTTTTGCTATCTCAGGCACACCTGGCCTCACTTTTATTTTTATTTTATTTGTGGTGTGCATTCATAATTCACATCACCACTTGCAGGGTCTGTCTTTTGCAGCCCTGATCCACTTGGATTTATATCCAAAGAGACTTCCTCCACCCTATCCAGGGTCAGAGTTTTTATTTCTCAATTTGGCACATAGCCATATTTTGTATATTCAAGCCCCTCAGGGTCTTTTTTGGGGAACTGTTTGGGTACTGTGACCCTGGTCTTTAGTACATTCAAGCCCCTCAGGGTCTTTTTTAGGGAACTGTTTGGGTACTGTGACCCTAGTCTCTTTTTATATTATGGAGTACTTTCTCCATATCGCAAATTTTATTAACTTTTTTAAAAATACAGTCTTTCTGACTTTTAAAATATCCTGCCAAAATTGTGGAGCATTTAAACCTTTCTACCGTATTTTAAACGGTACCAGTATCGGAACCGGCCCCATAATTAATCTCTCGTCCCGATCGCTGGGTATTCCCCTGGGACGTTCTGTTTAAAACTCCGTTATTTTAACAGAGTATATCTGTTCAATTTAAACTTTTAATTTGTTTTTAAAACCTTTAAAATCCTGGTTTCCACCAGGCACGGTGTTTTCCAGTCCTAAAAAATTTTTTCAACAGCACTTACCTGCCGGTTCCGAACCTACCGCTGTCGAGGAGCTGTCTGTGCAGCTCCTGCTTCTGCCGTCAGCGTCGACGTAATGCCGTTTGCCAGCGCCAGGCGGGTTCTTCACGTAGTCACTCACGTGACTCCGAAGTAAAATTGTTTTTAATAGCTGGCTACAGTGCATAATGTTGATAAATCTGTTGCTTAACTATTTATTGTACCTGATCATTTTTCAAATGTGGAAGAGATTTTTTTCCATCATAGCATTTGCTTTAATAGCTGTTATATACCACGATTCTAAAAAAACTACGAGTTGCACGATCAATTAATCTGCTTCTTTGGGTAGTGTTGGTTGAGGGTGGAATGGGGCAGAAGATTGCAACCTTCACGTGGTCCGTCGCATTTCGACTAATGCAATCAACCCGGCGTGCACAATCAAATAAGATCAAATAGAACAAGTTGTCCTACAACTTTAGGCTGTGCACGCCATACACAAGAAGAAGAAGCAGGGTGGAATGATGGCAAAAATACAAAAAGGTTTAAACTCCGCTTGCAAGTGTCACATGATCTTTCACATCCACAAGGCCTTGGTTTCACCCCTCTTTTGTAGGGAGCAAATCCAACATTGGAGTAATACCTCAATATTACACTGGGTTTTCAAAGAGTCACGATTATTAACAGCTAAATCAACAGGCAGCAGGTGCCCTTGAGTGGCTGCACATTTTCATAACTGGAAACTGAACTTCACTTGAAATTTGTCAATAAATATATTTATTGCCATTACAGGTATTATTAAAAACATCAAAGATGGAGGAATAATTAATCCTCTGACATTGCTGTTTATTCTGTAAGCTACTTATGACAAACTCTTTTCATTGAAGCTTACAGTGCAGAGGCTGAAAAGCATTGAAAACATTTTGAACTTGCAGTAATTTAAATAAATTTGAGCAAAGCACAAACAGCAGATCAGCTAGAATCTGTGGAGAGAATGGATAGGTGACGTTTAGGGTCGGGGACCTTAAAGTCATACAGTCATAAAATCCTACAGCATGGAAACAGGCCCTTCAGCCCAACTCTTCCATGATGACCAATATGCCCTGGCTAAGCTTGTCTCATTTGCCCATGTTTAGTGCATATCTGTCTAAACCTTTCGTATCAATGTACCTGTCCAAAGATAGACACAAAATGCTGGAGTAATTCCAGTGGGTCAGCAGCATCCCTGGAGAACATGAATAAGTGAGCTTTTGGGTCAGAACCCTTCTTGAGACTGATTATAAAGGGGTGGGAAAGAAGGCTGAGGGAGAGGAGGTGCATGAAGAGACAGGTGTGACCATTGTATACTGTGGGGGGTGGGGGGTGGGGGGTGGGGGGTATCTCTGCAGCCGCAGGACCCTGCAGAGATACCCGTACTTAGGGTGTCCTGCCAGGTGGCACATGATGGGTATGCGGACCCCGATGGTGGGCATCAGTCGTGCTGTCCTGCTGGGGATGCCCAGCTTCTACCAGGATTTGTTGAGAGTCTGGAACCTGGTTGCCGTAGACTGTGCCCCCCCCTCCGCCGGCGGAGGGCAACGGCCCGGGCGTGAGTGTAGCCGATCCTTGTCCTGCCCCACCGGGTGTCGGGGGGGCTCGAACATGTGGAGTACTTGCGGTTGAGCAAACCTCTGCTCAGCCAGAATTATTCGTCGGACCCACTGTAATCCTTCCCGGGAGCCGGTCCCACACAATTTGAACCGCCTTTCCTCGACACCTTTCATCACCCTCCGAGACGCAGGGAGGTGTGTCCTGTACGGGCCCCTCCTCCACACCCTGCACTTCCTCGCCCTGGTCCACCGTTCTGACACTAAATGGCGGTCGGTGTTGCCTTCCGGTCACGAGGGGGGCCCCCGGTAGGGTCACTCTACGCAGGGATTCTGCCCCTCTACATTGGGGTCCTGGGGTGGAGGGTACTGCACTGAGGAGTTCCCTGCAACCTGTTTCTCTCGCGGTTCACAGACTCGCCAGCCGCCTGCCATTTTTGCGGGCGGGAAGAGTCTGTGTTTATGGAGTGTGTGAGGCTGCAGCCCCAGTTCCATTATCTATTAGGGTTGCTCCTTGCCTTCTGGCTGCATTTCTCACCCACCATCCTCGTCTTTGGACACCCTGTGCATAGGGGAGAGGGTAGGGTCGAAGATGTCCTGGTTGGGTTGCTCCTGGGCCTGGCCAAGCTGGCCATGGTGCCAGATGAGAGGGCTCTGCCCGAGCCGGCTGCCTGCCCCTTTTCCGGGTTACGTCCGTGCCTGGGTAGTGTTAGAGAGGGTCCACGGGCACCCTGGGGGATTTCCGGGACCGCTGGGCACCGCGGGGGGGGGGGGGGGGGTGGAATGCATCCTTGACAAGGATTGTAAGATAGTTCTATAATAGTTGCTCGTTTGTCGTATATTATGGTGGCGGGTTTTGTTTTTAATGCAATGTATATATCATTTTAATATTTAAATAAATATTTTTGATTAAAAAAATAAGCTGGCTACCAAGCTCACGGAACTGGGTCTCTGCGCATCCCTCTGCAATTGGATCCTCGACTTCCTCATCCACAGACCACAGTCTGTTCGAATTGGCAGAAATACTTCTTCCTCATTAACAATCTGTACCTCAAGGCTACGTGCTCATCCCCCTGCTCTACTCACTCTATACTCATGACTGTGTAGCCGGGCACAGTGTGAACACACATGAATCTTCAAATTCACCAACGACACCACCG